>JAPEVG010000790.1:0-10108 GCA_029747595.1 Trametes cubensis
CGCTTTGGGAGTACTAAGAATACTAACACTTCTCCAGGTTCTATCGATAGTATCTATGTGACGAC
Organism: Trametes cubensis; assembly: GCA_029747595.1. Classification (NCBI taxonomy): domain Eukaryota; kingdom Fungi; phylum Basidiomycota; class Agaricomycetes; order Polyporales; family Polyporaceae; genus Trametes; species Trametes cubensis. Next base: position 66 of record JAPEVG010000790.1, read on the forward strand.
TTCTCGCCCCTCCCCTGCTTTGCTTTACGACCATCGTGACGACTTCATGGCCCTATCATACTCTCCTACTTATTCCCGTTCTCACATTCACACGTGTACCGATACGCTGAAGCACACTCATCCTCGATGTATCATGACGTTCATTCACATCTGTCCTGGACTCATTTCCTTACTACAATACATTCAGTGCTTCTCAAACCCCTGACGATCATTCCTTCAGAGGGTGAAGCGGAAATCGGGATGACGATCTCCGATAGGTGCACGCGTCTTGCCTGCATCCCACAACTCCTGATATTTGACCAGATTATCCTGTCTTCTGCCTTCGGCACGGGCGCGGTTCTCCCAGATGCAATACATCCTAAAGATACTGTTAGGAATCGCGACCGACTAATACCGCGCAGACTTACACGTTGCAGCACATGGCTACCCATGCTACGGCGACAAAAGCCAGCGTGATGCTATGGCCGCGGATGTATGTCGGAGCTTGGGAGGAATCGTACGTGAAGGTGGCCACAAATCCTCTGTAGCGCAATGGCGTGAGTTGGTATGCGCATTTATGACTACTGAGATACCCACCCGCAGTTCGAGAGAGCCAGCTGCAGGGCCACCGTGGTCGCTTTCTTGTAGTGCCCTGCGCTGTTGTTGGGAAGGATGGATAGGATACATGGCCCGCATGGATAGCTGAGAATGTGTCAGAAGCTGGGTGTGCCGCATAAGCACATATGGAACTCACATCCCAGAGGCTATCAAGAATACTGCGCCAATATTAGCACTGCATCGTCCTCGGTAAGCGGCAATCATACGCACCGGCAGCGTAGCGTTGGGTGTTGGTCTGTATATCCAGAGCCGTGTAAGAGCGTGCAATTAGAGGCTACTATGGAAAGCTACATACCTTCGCTACGATAGCAAGTATATACCCTGAAAGGGGGAGATGAGCGCGTGCGAGACCGGGGATATTATCGGCTCACCAGCCATGGTGATGGGAAGAAACATCAATATGAACGGGCCTCGCCACTTGAGTCGATCACTCGCAACAGCAACGACGACAGTCAGCACGACAGCCGGTACGTATGGTGGAACTGCAATATGTCAGTTCCTTCCGCACGAACCTACAATCCAATAGGCATACCTGTGTGCAGCTGCGCCGCCCCTCCGGAATAGCCGAGTCCAGCGACAATGGTTGGCCTAACCAATGGCATGTCAGGCGCAGTTGCAAACCGTACTATATCACGCCACTCACAAGAACAGGGAGAACGAATAAAGGCTGATGATGATGCCCATGTATGAGACTGCGGTCATCCAGACCTGAGGGTCCTTGATACCTAGAGATGAAACTCGCCGTAAGTATCGCCTGTGGAATGGATCAGATGTGATACAGCCTACCTCGCATAACCTCTCCCCACTCGAACTGCTCCTCAACTTGTTCGACAACGAGCGTCTCCGTCGCTTCTACCTCGATCTTGTCTACAGTCGCCTTCTCTGCGTCCGTTTCTGCGCCAGTGATGCGCTGGGACGGCTCCGACAGAGGAGCTGTCATCGCCGCTCCGAGCGATAGACGCATTCGTTGTACTGCGCTAGGATGAGGAATATCCAATCCGATTCAGACCGAATGTGAAGCACATACGAGCGAATTCTCGCTCCTCATCGGTGAAGAACTTGGCGGAGGCGAGGTCGGCGGGAAGGAAAAGCATAGATGTCAGGGCGAATATGATTGTCGCGATGCCCTCGAGGATGAATATCCATCGCCAACCGGCAAGACCACCAACGCCCTCCATCTTGATGATGGCAGTAGCGAGCAGACCTGTATAGTGTATAAACAATCGCGTAAGCCGCGAGTTTGAGGTTGATCAACGGACCTCCGAAGGCTCCGGACAGCGACGCGGAAGCATAGAAGATACCGACGCTGAGGTTTCGAGATGTCAGAGAGTGAACAACGCTACTCGTATGCTTTCCTCACCGCTGCTGAAGCTCGTGCCGTTTGTACAAAGTGCTGAGGTAGAGCATCTATTGAACGTGCTCAGCAGATGATCCGACTTGAGATACTCCTAAGAGAATGTACCCACGATTCCTGGGAGAAGGCCGCCTTCACAAAAGCCGAGGAAGAAGCGGATTGCTAGAAGGCCTTTGAAGTTTTGTACAAGCCCGCTCAGAGTCGTCACTACTCCCCACACGGCAACAAGGAAGGGCAGCCATCTGCTAGGTTTGAACTTCTTCAGAACCCAGTTGGACGCTAGAGGACGTGTATGAGAGTGAGCTGTAGCTTGACCACCAAGCACCAGTGAACTTACGAAGCTCTACAAGAATGTAGCTACATGTCATGTGTCAGCATCACTATATGCGCCGTGGAAGCTATAATCACGTACGAGACGTAGAAGACTGGAAGGCGCCGATTACTGGTAGTAAGCGGGCTGTAGATGGTGTCAAACCCCTGCACTCACTCGCAAGTGCGGTGTTGAATTGTGTGCCATGAAGATGTGTGTCGCGTTCGAGCCCGGCAATCCTAGTGAAAGGAGCAACATGTATGAACACTGGATGAGAAAGTAACCTGAGGCTTATCTAGGCGCACCTGGCGTTGCCGATGTTCGTTCTGTCGATGAAGTTCGCCAGCCAGAGCTAACGTAAAGCATGAGTCCCGGTACTGCGGTTCAGGGCAAGGTTGCCAGAATAAATGTCGTTACCAGTGCCAGGGGTGGCAAGACGTGCAAGTCTAATTTCCACAGAACTCGGCGCGTCAGAACCTTCGTGCGGTCGTGATCCTCCATGGTCGACATAGCAGGGTGCATCCGGTCTTGCAACCAATCTCCTCCGACGTGTGGTAGACCTCCCAGAAGAACAAGGGAAAGTCGAGGAAGACGGAGACGGCCTTCCAATCTTGCGACGGCGCAGATATACCCTGCGCAGATCGCTTGGAAATCTACGGAGGCCGCGCTTACCCGCAACGACCATGGATAGGTACCAATCCCAGGCCTATCTCGTCACCGGTCCCCTCAGGATGTCGGTGTGGCGTCTTACCTTAGCGTTGGAACAGGTCACAAGCACTGGGAAAGAACCTGATCCCGATGTTAGCAAACGTAAACGCCTCGGGGAAACGGATTGCGCAGGAACGAACCTATCTAGTGGTCTCAGCTGACCTTGCAGGTGAGTGGTGCCCAGAGCTCTGTCTCGGTGACATATGCAGGCACTACGTACGACTGCATCTGCAATTTGATCAGCATGATCACCTTCCCTCATGATCAGGCTGGCTGCGCGATAGTACTAGTCGACATTTGGCGGCCGTGTTGACACTTGCAGATGCCCTAATCGGCTGTTGCGACTATGAATCTTTGTGAGATACGAGATACTCGTTCAGTTGGGGCTAGCCAGTCATGGCATTCATGTTTACCGTAGGCATAAGAGCCTTTGCCAGAGATAGCTGACGGAATACATTGCCGGAAGTCAGACACACGTACGCCGGAGAATCGCACGGGAAATGTCGAGGGCGGAACCGAATCTTTCAAGGGTTCGAGGTTCTCGTTGCGCTTCTAAGAACCATCGCGGGGGAGAACACATGGCAAGAAATAGTGTGGTAGGCTTCAATCAGCCTCGAGTCTCATCATGCTTGGATTTGGGGATGGAGTCGCCTGTACATGGCCGTGATGGCGAGTACTAAGGCCTTAGGTAGTACCGTTTAAACAAGTTCAGCTAAAAGCCATGTGTGATAGACTCCTGTAAAACATTAATGTTTGCTTAGATCTTGATAACTATCTGATAAATGGGTGCTTATAGTAGCTCGTCGTTACTTATAAGCTGCTTTTGGAGGGGCTGGTATTTGTTAATAGTAATTACTAGTAGTATTGNCCCCCCCGTCAGTTATGAAATTTATGATGAGGACTTCATTGAGTACAAACGATATGCTACAGTAAGAGACAGCATGTACATAAGAATGTTCAGTACCTGCCCGAGTTCAGAATGAGCGTGGCGCCAGAATGCACAAGCAAAGATGGGTCATGACAGGCGACGGGGTGTGGGAGAGATAACGTAGTCCATGGGAACAGCGGGCGGCGTAACGAATGCAGCGTTCACAGGGTCACTTCGCGAGGGGTTTCCTCGCCCTCGGCCTTCGAGATGGACCGGACACCCGCGATGAGCTCCTTGAGCCCCGTTTGGTGCGAGGGCCCTTGCCATCCATCAGGAAGCCTCTCCTGGCCGAGCCATTGCTCCAAGAACGCCTTCGGCACAACGAGCTCGTCTCCCAGTGCCTCGTCGGGGATAAGGCTCTGAGAAGCGCTCTCGGAGCCGCGCACGCCAAAGACCTCCATGATGAGGTCCAGTTCGCCCTTGGAAACCAAGGACTGTAGCGTGTGGAGCGGCGGCGACTGCGCTTGTCTCGTGACCTGTGCCTGGGTAAGGTCCTTGAGGGAGAGGTAGTCCTTCGGGGACGTGTCCAACAGCTTGCGCAGCAAGACGGGGTCGACATTGGTTGGCGCGTACTTCTCCCCCTGACCAGCGTCAGCGTGGACAAGGGAGCCATCGTGCTCCACAACGTTATGGACAGCGAGCTCGTGCAGGTCCAGCTTCCCATGCGTCCCGCATCTTGCCACTCCACCGTAGGCAAGGAAATAGGCAAAGACGGGCGAGAGCCCATAGACTTTCTCAATAGCATGCGCTAGTTGAGGTGCAGTGAGGTTGCGACCATCGTGGGGACTATAGCGAACTCGTCTCAAAAGACAGCATGGACGGGACGGGGGACATCAACTCACAGGTAGCCATGGTTGGCGAGGGCATTGAGGGCGGGGCAAGGGGATCGGCTATCACCAGGATTCGCCGGGCAGTAAGGGTGATCGTCGCGGGTATATGCGGCAGGAGAAGACATGGTGGTCGTGGGGGTCGTGAATGGGTTGCTGTAGCCAACCTCGCTGCACCTCAGGCTACTTATACGTCAGGCTGATGCTGTGGGTCCACCTGCTATTCGCCATCAGGATTGGCCCGTGGCCAACGCCGCTGGCGCTCATAGCCACTTCGCCGCAGCCCGATTATTGCGGCTTCCTGCAGCCTGACAAACAGCCGTCTGGCGGGATACGCAGCACGTCAGCCGAGAAGTCGAGAATTCACATTCGGGCATGCATCGGTTTGCCACCGCGCGGCTGTGTCTGCAAGCAAGACTTTCAGGGATATCCAATACAAGGTGGTAGGGTACAATATCAGGGACCGACATCCGGCCATTACAATGGGCATCATTTCTCCGGGACATGAACCGAGAGCGTCGGCGCTGACAGCTGTGACAAGTAATCCTGTCGTTGACATCAGACAACTGTCCATTCCGGATATACACCAGAGTGGACGCACCCGAAGCCACTGTTCTCGTTGCTCTGGGACGTGATCGAAGACGAGATAGCGCCTATCGTTCTGCGGGTTTATCTGGATTAGCCATGCCAACCAACTAATGTGGGTGATGCGATGCACAGGGCTACTAACCTTCAATACCTTGATCATCTCTTTCAGGTCCACGTTTTTCGCAAGCGCCTTCATGTCGACCTGTTCTTCCTCTTCGTCGTCACCAAGGTCCTCGTTCTTGATGCTCACATTTACGCCTTTTGCGTCCATCTTGCCAAGCCGACCCCAGAACTCGACAAATGAGTTTTCGCTGAGCATCTGGTCGAACGCGGCACGTGCGTCCGTCCAACGCTCTCTTTGCCACTTATCATATTCGCGCTCTAAATCCTCGACAGTGTATCCGAGCTTGGTTGCCGGGAGCGATGAGAGCAGCGACGCGACAGGGAGCGCCGTGAACGGAGTGTTCAACGCCGGAGCATTAGATGCGAACAGAGCATGTAGAGTCGCTAGATGCTTGACACGCAGTGAGTTGACGTGTGCGTGAAACAGGTGCAACTGTTGATTCAGCGGAAGCGGCGAATTCACGAAACGTGGATCCTTCTGGAGCTGAGGCTGGACGGCTTCCCAAGAGACCTGTAAGATGCGTCATGAATGGGACAATCAGCAATCTGGACATCCATGAAAGACCAGCATACCTGTGGATCTCGGATCGCGTCCGTTAACATTGTCCTGTGGGATGATATCCAGTACGCAGTGAGTGGCGCCTAGTAGACTGCAGATAACGAAAGAGTAGCAGGCGCACCTGAACTCCAGTTCGCCCTCTTCCTTAGTAAGGCCCATTTTTGAGCGGTCGATATCTGCCTCCACCTTGCTGCGCTCTGCCCTTACTTTCTCCTCCCGTTCTCTCACGGCTCGTTCTTTCCTCTCTCGCCGCCGGCGTTCCCTTTCCTCTTCATCTTCCGCGGGTGCCTGTGCCGATAGTGAGTCTGAGGCGTTACCTGGCGCTGACGACTCAGAAGGTGCATCAGATGCGCCCGCCTTGATATAGGTATTGAACAGCTCTTCCCGCAGGCTCGACGATCCGACGGCGTCATAGCGGGGGTCTGAGACCAGATGCTTCTTAATCTGCACAACCATCAGTATCGGCCACGACAAGGCAGAGAAGATACCCGCACATCTTTCCATATGGCACCCGGCTTGGCCAGGCCACTTTCCTTGAGTAACGCAAAGAAATCCTTCTCTGCTTTGAGAGCTGCCAATCTCTTCTCTGAGAACTCATGACGCGTAAGTGATAGCCATTCGTGTCTACGCAAGGAAAACACCTACGTTCGCCGAGTTCTTTCAGATATTCTCTGAAACGTTTCTCGCGTTCCCTATCGTCGCGACCCCAACCGTAGAATCGGCGGTCCTTCTTCCACTGTCTCCGCCATTCTGTCCAGCTCGTTCGTGTGCTCTTCACTTCCTCCTTCAATAGTCGCTCAAATTCTTGACGAGGGTCGAGCGTTTCCTTTTCTACCTTCACCTTTGACTCTCGCAGCTCGCGCGCACGTTCTCGGCAATATTCGTCGAATGCTTCCCGTCGTGCCGAGACGGAGGGCAATAAGACATAGCGGGGATCGGATACGAAAAGAGGCAGCGACGTGTCCCAAGGGTGGAGGGGATTGATGTTCTTTTCGCGGAGCAATGTCTGGACATCCTACGTTCAGCCTCATGACAGGTGAAGTAGAGTGCTCTGCGCTTCACCTTGAACAGGGCCTTAGCTTCGTCTATTGAGAGATCAACGCGTTCAGGCATGTTGATCTGAGGCATCCCTTTTTGCTTCTCAGCCTCCTTGAGCTTGCGAGCCTCTTCTTCCTGACGCTTCTTCTCTTCCTCCTGGCGTCGTTTCTCCTCTTCAGCTTCCTTCGCCAGCTGCGCGGCCGCTTCTCGCTGCCATTCCTCCTCCTCACTTTCATCGTCGTCGTCGTCATCCTCTTCGCCCATGTCCTCGTCCTCTTCTGCCTCCCCGGCCACTTTAGCCTTTTTAGAGACCACAATCTCGTCCACGGGCATGACTTCCTCTGCCTTGCGCTTCGAGACCTTCTCGTGCACCTCCCGTTGTATCCTCTCCACCCCTTTCGCGCGTTCCTCCTCCGCCCTCTTCGCCGCCTCCTCCGCCTCCTCCGCCTTCTTCAGCGCCTCTTCCCGCTCGAGCTGTTCCACCGCCTCCTTAATCTCGTCCGGGACCGTCCACACGCTCTGCTTGCGNCCCGGTGTGGGTGTAAAACGTGTTTCCCTCATTCGTAATGACGCGCAGCCATTCGGTGCCAGGGATCGGCGTTTTGACGACCGGCTTCTCCTTCTTGGGTTTCTTGGGCGCAGTGCCTGCGGCCGCTGCTCCTGCTACGGCTGCTGTCGCGGGCACCGCTAAGGCAGCTGCTTGAGGAATGATCGGGAATGCCGGCAATGGTCGCACGTACGTCGACTCGCCGGTTTGCGCATTGAAGTAGTATGGCTGTCCAGTCGGACCTGGGGAGAGCGCGCTCTGGGTCAGCATGACTTGCGCTGTGTAAGCAAGCTGAGGACGCGTACCCAGATGTTCAGTCCATCCGGGCGGAAGAGGCGGTGGTACAGAAAACACGGGAGGTGGAATTGTGGCCATGGTCGTTCAGAGTGAGTGTAGTATGAGAGGTCGGAGGCTGAGATTACTCTCGGGGCGCTAGCATTCGTCCTTTGCGTCACTGCGTGTATAGCCGCCCACCCGGGTGGCAAAACAAATCACGACGGGGACTCGGAGTTGACTGGGAACCTGACAGAAGATAGATCTAGAAATCCATTCCATTACAATAAATTATGCAACTTTTGTACATTCCACCGTCGAATCAAAGCTCGTCATGACGCTTCTGCTCAACGGGTACGTCCTTCACGACGTTCCCAAACTCGTCGATCTCCTCCACCGCCCACGAGACCTTCCCGCGACCATTCTCAAACTCGTCGGGCTCTGGTACATCCGCGTCTGCGGGCAGCTCGGGGTCAACCGGGGGCGCTGGCTTCACGGTCGTGTCTGTCGGCGCGTGTTCCGAAACGCCCAGGGAGCGACGGAGGATGCGGTCCACACGGGTGAAGAACCTGAAGCATGCATTGTCAGCTGGTTGGTCATGGCAATACGCATGAAACACTCACTCATTTGAGTCAGTAACGGCGAAACCTGAGCGGACGAGTGCGCCATCGACGAGGACGGTCGCGACCTCCCGGAGCTCCTCCTCAGCCTCAACGTCACGCTCATCCTCTTCAGCAGGAAGCTGCTCGATGCGCTTGAGGAGGCCTTCAATAAGCGGCGAGCGCGGGTTGATCTCCAACACCTTTTGCTTCTTCGCAAACTCCCACATGTGACGGTGGTTTGCTTGCGCATGCGAAGAACCTGAAGAGATACAGTCAACAAGGTTCTCACCAGAATGTAGAATGAGGACGTACTGATCAGCTTCTCCAAGTTGGCAGTGTAACCGCTCTCATCGGCGACGATGGCGCACGAGCTCGTGACAAGACGGTTCGAAATGACAACTGAACGCATGGTCAGCCGCGAGCACCACGCGGATTCGATAGTGTAGAATACTAACCATCACGGGCGGCACCCTTGGCGCGAACCTCTTGACGGAGCCATTCAATGAGAGGTTTGAACTTCTCCGTAAGCCTCTCCTGCTCTTCCTTCTCCTCTTCTGGGTCCATGTCTGTCCTAGCTGTGAGCTGAAAATCTCGCAAACAGATTGCGAGGATACCCACCTTCATCGCCGAATTTCAAGCCTGCCTTGGCAACATCCTGGAAGGGAATCTTCCTATACAGAACATCAGTATGGGCTCGTACGCTTACAGGCAATCTGATGACTCACTTCCAGCGGCGGATGTTGGTGATGAAGACCTCATCGAGAGGGTCACCAAGCAGGAGCACTTCATAGCCACGCGCGTGGAGCTTCTCAATGAAGACACTCTTTGCGAGCTCTGACGGACTCTTGCCCATATCGGCGAGGTAGAATATCTGGCTCTGGCCTTGTTTCTTGTTCTCGAGGTACTGTCATAGACATCTTAGCACAACCAACGAGATATGGGACACTGCAAACGAACCTCGTCAAGCGAAGTGCTGTTGCGTTGGTTAGTCGTGAAGCGCACAAGAGTTGCGAGCTTATCACGGTTCTTGAAGTCCTCGACAGCGCCGAGCTTGAATACGTTGCCGTACGTCTCCTGGACCTTCTCCCACTTCTCAGGATCTTCCTCTGAGATACGAGTCAGGAGTTGTAGGAGGCGCTTGAGGATAATACCCTTGAGCTGCTTGAGGAATTGGGTCGACTGCAACGTCTCACGCGAGACGTTGAGTGGGAGGTCCTCTGCGTCGACAACAACCTTGACCCAGTTGGCCCACTTTGGAAGCGCATCCTCGCCGAGATCAGACGTGATGAAGACGCGCTTGACCATGAGCCGAATGTCCTTCGTCACGCTCTGCAGCGGGTTTTGCCAGTAGCTATCATCACTGCGCACAACGTGTTAGGACCATATGCTAACGAACTAGAAGGGAAGACCAGCGACTTACAGGCGAGAAGGGACGTAGATGATGGAACGGAAAGATACACCTGAGCCGGAGTCGCCAGAGAAGTGGTACCATGCGAGAGGCTTCTGGTAGTCCTTGAAGGTCGCCATATAGAAGTTCTCATACTCCTCGTCGGTGACGGTCTTCGGGTCCCTCATCCAGATTGGAGGCT
>JAPEVG010000791.1:0-10084 GCA_029747595.1 Trametes cubensis
GTCCGACACCCACACCATCCCGTCCGACGACCCACACCATCACGTCCGACACCCACACCATCCCGTCCGACACCTCGTGCCCAACCAACCGCTACTGGTACTGGGCCCCCGAATCATCCTGCCTCGCCCTCGATTCGAGGGCAGCTCCCCAAGGTTCGTATGCAACAAGCGACAACCTCAGGGAACATGGCCCGCGGTTCTGCAACCCCGTCTCGTTCCTCGGCTAGCCAGAGTCCGAAGGTTGAGTCAACCGCGACTCAGGACCCTGCAGGCAACTGTCCTGATACCTTTAACGAAGACACGGAACAGCTGGATTTCTTGGAGCAATACGTTCACAGCACCATCTTTTCGTACGGATATAATGGGCCACTTCACTTCCGCTGCGACCCCGCATCGCAATCTCGGTTCGAGTATGACACACCTGACAGCATGGCAACATTCAATTCAGGTCCGTACGCGCTTTCCGACCATTCATGCAATGCCGAATATCTGGAGCATGAGAAATGGGTGCTCGGGATCATGGAGGACCTCGCTACCATGCCCGCATACATTACACCGGCTTTGGAGGAGCGCAGAACCGAACTTCTGGAACGGCTGCGTCATGAAATGTCTCGTATGCAAACGCACAAGCAGGTGGAGTGGCACCGCCAGCAGGAAATCGCCACGCGCTGCGAGCGAGCAAACGTATCATATTTTGATTCGTGTGAGTAACACTCTAAGTCTCGAGTAGGGTATCATACTGACTGACTGTCGACAGCTCGCTATTTCTCTCAACCACATGCTTCTTTGAAGCCAGTCGTACTCGCCTATTACTTGACGGCGCTGATGATGCATCTGTTCCATCGTCTCCCCCGTCGCGCGACTGGCCTACTTCTCGTTTGCCTGCGTTTTCTCCTCCGGACCGCGTTCGCCATGGCTAGTGGTGGTTCTCTGTCGCTTACTGATCGTGTCATGATCGACCGTCTACCCCAAGACATACGGACAGTTCTCAGTCGCTTCCGCCTAGACCCCACCACCCATCGCTACGTATCGTGCCCAGTGTGCTTTGCCTTATACTCAGAAAGGCCATACCCCGGCCGCTGCCTCAACCAAGACACACCTGCAAGCGCGCCTTGTGACGCTGCCCTATGGCGTACACGGACCATCCGCGGCAAGCAGCTGACATTCCCGATCCGAGTGTACCTCCATCAGGAAATGCAAGACTGGCTCGCACGCTCCTTTCGCGTGTGGGGATGGAGGACGTCATNGGATNGCTGCGACGGAGCGAGCTAAAGGAGACCCCGCAGGTGTTATGACCGATATTTGGGACTCTCCCGTCGTGCGGGAACTCAAGAAGGACGGAGTGCCTTTCGTTTGTGCTCCTCCCAGCGAAGATCGCTACCTATTTGGTCTTTCCATAGACTCGTTCAACCCTTTCCAGTCTAAGGAGGCGAAACAGAATGTCTCTGTCACGGGGATCTACATGGTCTGCTATAACCTACCCCCCCACCTACGATATCTCCCTGAAAATATGTATCTGGTAGGGGTGATACCCGGACCGCAGAAACCCTCTCTAGAACAGATCAACCACTTCCTGAGACCTCTTGTCGACGAACTCCTGGTTTTCTGGAATCACGGCGTATTCTATGCTCGTACGGCCAAGTATCCCACCGGAAGGCTCGTGCGCTGCGCGCTGGTCCCTCTAGTCTGCGACCTTCCCGCTGCTCGTCAAACGGCAGGCTTTGGTGCTCACAGGGCCAAGTACTTCTGCAGTGTTTGCAAACTTCAGCAGAAAGATATCGACAACTTGGACACGGCCTCTTGGCCGCCGCGCGACCCGGAAGAACATCGAATGTACGCACAAGAATGGAAAGACAAGCCGTCGACTGCGCAGCGCGTTACCGCATTCAAGGAACACAGCATACGTTGGTCGGAGTTACTGAGGCTTCCGTACTGGGATCCTATCAAGTACACGGTGATCGACTCCATGCACAATCACTACTTGGGCCTTCTGAAGCATCATTGTCGTGTGATCTGGGGGATGAGCGTCTCGGCTGAAGATGAAGGCGGCACGACAGATGCCTCTAGTGGNCCCCCCACCTCCCCCTGAGGACGATCTCGCTCACGGTCTCTCAGCCTTGTACTCCGGAACAGATGCACAACTTGCATCATGCTCGAAGGCGGTTCTCGTGTACCTATGCTTTACCGTCGGTATCAAGACCGCGAAGCTCAAGAAGGATCGGGTTTTGGGCCTGCTGTATGAATGGGTGAGCATGTCTTGCGTCTGCCGTGGCCCCCGGCGTAGAAGACCGACTGACTGACTGCATCTCAGCGCACGCGTGAGGGCGTCGGCAAAGCCGCTCGTCCTCTACCACTTCCTTCAACATCGAAAGCTGTTGCTCGCACGCCAGCTACCGAGGAAAAGGTAGTGGAGGGAGAGAGAGCTTTGGCGAAGGCCACTTCGGCTGCTGCGTTGTGCCGAAAGTGCAACCTCGCTGTTCTGCAGGTCCTCTGCCAGCGGCGCTCGCTGGAAGACTATGGCCAGAAAATTGATCTCGCTCGACGACTGTTGGATTCTACACGGCGGCCCGGAACCTCCCCGACACCGGTCGCCGAAGCACACGACACATACAACACTTCTACAGCCACTCGTAACGNAAAAAAACAAGGTGTCGCCCCGGAACACAAGCCAAACCGACTCGTCCGCGGTTCCGGTCAGTCACGCCTACTCTCCTATGGCTTAACTATCCGACTGATGACGTTGTGCAGGTGGCGGTCACGGAGTCAGAGGATCGCACGGAAGATCGCACGGCCGTACTAGGGCGCTCGACAATGGCCCAGATTCACGCCGCTCTTCCATTGACGGAGGTGCCTTCATGGGTTAGTCCCGTCCCATCTAACGTTGGTACCAAAGCTCGGGGGAAGTTGAGCGCCGACCAATGGCACATCTTTTGTGTGGTGAACCTCCCTGTCATACTCATCCGGTTATGGTCTTCCAAGGGAGAGAGGTATCGCGCAATGCTGGACAACTACATGGATCTCGTCACTGAAGTTGTGATCGGCGGCCTGCTGGAAATGTCGGAGGACGCGATACGCATCTATGAATCTGCGGCGTTGGCGTATTTGAAGGGAGCGAAGGAGCTCTACGGCATCTCCCTTACTCCTAACCAACACAACTCCCTACACATCCCCTTCTTCTTGCGGCTTTTTGGCCCGCTGCACTCCATCCGCACTTTCTTCTCTGAACGTATCAACTACCTCTTGCAGCGGCAGAACACCAACCTGGTTTTCGGTACGTCAGGCGTATCGTCCATGCAAACGCTCACTCACGGACCACCGTAGGAGAATTGGAGTTGACGATGATGCGACATAGCTGCCGTTCAGCGAATCTACGCGCTATCCTCAACGACCCCGAAATCCGCCCGCATGTGTCAGAGCTCGTCGAGGCTTATGAGCAGATCCAGGGTGAGGACCGCCGAGGAACAAGACTTCGGGAATCTGTGCTGTTTACCGAGGGCTCCGTAAGCAAACAGAAGACCGGGAAGTCCATCTCGCTCGAGGCTGAACCATTCAGGGCCTTGGTTGCACATCTCAATCACCAGGCAGGGAAGGAGGTGTTCATCCCACTTCGTGACCTGCGTCGCCTACCGGGAACTATACAACTCAGCGACCGCGCGGTTCATGTCCCGTCCGTTCAGCTCCATGGTGTCACCTTCCGCTCACGACATGACGCGCCAAAGGACAGTAACATCATATACTGGGCGGATGACACTCATCAAGTGACCGCTGCTGCGCGTATTGAGAAGATGTTTTCCTATGCTTACCGGGGCCCAGACGGTAACCAAGTGCCTGAGACGTATCTATTTGTTCGTCCCTACGTCGAACTCTCGGACAGTGATGCCATACGCGATCCTTATCGTGCATATCGTTTTGGTGGCCGACTGCTGTACGAACGGTGTTCACCAGGGGTAGTCATCGCATGCCATCAGGTTATCTCCCATTTCGCGCGAACACCGATGACCCTTGAAGCCATCGGTGAACCTTGCGTGCATGTTCTACCGCTTGACAAGGTTTGTAGTCGCATTTCGTTACGTGCAATTGGCTCACACGACCACACCTAGAGCGTTCGATTGGTCAACGTCCTGCGCCAAACACCGCCACCTCCAGATGCCGACGAGGACGTAGACATGCACCTGGATAGGGCGGAGGCTGACATTTACGATAACTTGGGGATGCTGTAGCCGTCGAGTTTTGGACTTCCACTCAATAGATTGTCTTGATTGAGGATGAACTTCTTTAGCAGTCTGTACACTGAAGGTAGGCGCCATGGCGTCTGGTAACCGCGTGCTCGCCTGTCACGTGCCGATTCGAAACAAGGTCTGACAGTGACAATGGACGTTGGCAGCTTGGTTAGCGCATTCTCGTCTCCCCCTACCGCTATGGATCTTAGACTGACCGACGCCTCTCCTTGCCTCCCCGCTGCCTGCAATTTCTACCAGAAATACGCCATGCCCGGCCCATCGCGGCGTGGGACCTACTATCTCGCTCAGAATGTCATCCAGCCATTCCCGCCCTCGGCCAACGATTGGACGGTAAGCTGACTCAGCTCTGCGCACAAGTGACTACCCCTCACACTACCTTGAAGTCGCTCTATCCTAACAGACGTCGCTACTCGTATCGTCTGGCGACGGACGATGGGTAGGCTTGCCATGTTCTCAACATCACTTCCAATTGCGACCGCTCACCAAACACCTCCGCAGTCACCTGGAGCCACCCGATAACGAGAACATACGTGAAGAACGCACGTCGTCCAGCAACATCCCTACACATGACGTAATTACAGAAAATATGCTTGATTCCGATGACAACAGTAAGCAGCCGCCGACATATTTTATAGTCGTACTCATTCGTGGCGCAAAGCCCCTGATTTTGTCGATGCTTCCACTTCATACCATTGGCCCGAATGTGGTCCTTGGTCCACGGGACCGAATGACCCCCAGTGCTCTTCGTCTTCGAAGACTCAGCCTATCAGTTCGGTCTCGGGGAGGGAGACTCAGGACAGAGTGCGTGATATGGAGTCAGGGCGCAACTACCCCGAAGGTCAGTATATATCAAAGGAGCGGTACGTGTAGAGGCCAAAGATTGACAATCGCAGATGATCAAGCACGACTAACGTCCAAATCGCCGGCGGTACGAAGCGCTTTCCCAGGTGCGTAACGGTTGTTGCACGACCAGGCTGGTATTCAAAGAGACTTCAGCCAATCCCTCCGCGCGGTCCACTACACTTTCCCATACTGGTGCGCAAGCGCCAGATCGCTCCCTTGCGGGCAGTCATGGCCCAACGGGAGGTATTCCGTTCATCCATTTCGGTAACGGTACTTCCGGTACCCTCCGCCCTCCCTCTGCTCGTGTTGTACAACGTCAATCCCCCGAACCCCGCTCGTCTTCCACACATCAAGAAGCTCTAAGTCGGGTGTCCCATCAAAACGTACCACGTCTCCCTCTCTCCGATTCCCCTCCGTCCTTAGTGCCCGTACCCTTCTCCGCTTCTCCGAGTCCCGCCGCGAAGATCGTCCCAGAGAGTCGCCCTGGCCGCCCGGCTCCTGCCTCGCTCCGTTATGCTTCTCCCGCGGGATACGATCTCCCAACGGCAGAATATGCCAGTTCGGAGGAGGAGTTGCGTCGTGTATCGGACTGGATGTCTTACAGATCGTCCCGAGAACGTCGAGGCGGGGTTGGTCAGACGATCTGGTACAAGACATCCGGGCCATTTTCTCTGAGCGCGCCCCCTCCCTCGCTGTCTGGTGAGGTCGATCATATTTATATGCATCATGATACCACGACATCTCGCGTCAAAATGTGGGTCACCAATCACGAGAGGTTGTGGGTGACAGTGCGTCCCGGCGACAAGCAACCCTCGGATACCTCGCAGAGGCTCTCTTTGACTAAATCTGGGGAACCTAGTTGGGTCACTAAGGCATCCTGGATCGTGTACCGTAGCCGATCGAAGAGGGCTCGTCGTCTTGACCAACCGCCTGCTCCCAATACGGTACGCGTTGAAATCGTTCCTCGATCCATCTCACTCATTGCTTCATGACAGGTCCCTTGAACGCCCCTGCAGGTCACGAGGTCATATTGAGACATCTGTGTAGTATGCGACGGTGACGACCGAATGGAGGATAGCTCAGTAGCTCGAACGGTTTGACAAATCTTATGCGTGTGGTGTCTATGCGTACAGTCACGGCGATGTGTTATGTCTCTAGTTCTCTCAATTCCATCTTGTGAGTTCTTGATCGTAATCGTGTGGTGTGCCCAGGCCACGTACAGTCACAAAGACCTTTGTGTCTCTCGGCGGGCGACGATAACGAATGTCCTCACAACTATGCTATGTTAGAACTCTCATCTGCAGCCACTCACACCTCTGAACTACCTGTGCTCGTCATTTTTCCATACGATATTCACAATTCTGTCCAGTATGGCCTCTGAAGGTGAGCGTTATGGTGGTGGCGCATGACGCCTCATATGCTCATGCGGCAATGTCCGGATTAGACGCCAATATCCCACCAGCACCTCCCAACGTCAACGATGCAAAGTCAGTGGCTTCTGCGCCCTTGTCATCGAGCTCTCAACCGCCTAGTAAGTACGCTCATAACGCTTCATGTTCTGAGCGCACATATATCTGCGGCAAACATCAGGCAAGAAGCGGCAGTTCAGCGATGAACCCGACGTCCCGGTTACTGGCACCCACGTCGGTGTGTCCTCCACGGCCGTGTCGATAATTCAAGGTTCTCGTCCTACTCGGCCCCTCAAATCCAACAAAGCTACTTCTGGTATGTTTGGTCACAATATGAAGTGTAACCAGCGCAATCTGAAGGCCTCCTATCAGGACCAGAAAACCCAGTCGGCATACAGTCTCCAGTGGGCTACACGAACGAGACTAGTGTTCCTGGCGTTTCCGAGGAAGCTATATCCGCGAACGATCCCTGCGTAGCTCCCAATAAGAAGCGTCGTCTTCGAGGACCTTCTATCGCCACGTTCCTTCAAGGTCTACTCGCCATACTTGGCCCAGATGGGGTGCTTGGGAACAGCACGCTCGACAGTGTGATGAACAATCCCATATTGGTTCCTCAGATCCGCAAGCTACTCGCAGAGAATGGGCTTGTAGTTGGCGAAGATGGAGAGGATATGTCGGTGGACATGGAGGGGCAGGACGTCTGTCATGCTCAATCAGACCGCGTCGGCGTGCAGGATGGCGAGCCGGATGATGACGATGATGAAGAGATGATAGAACAAGAGCTGTTGGCAGCCCCAGATGCAACCCGTGCCGAACGCGAACACAAAGTGAGTCAGCTTCCGATTTCTGAACACCTTTCGCTTATCGACTTTCTGCACGCAGTCAGTTGAGTCCGATGGTCCTGGAAGCTATTACTCGGAGCTTTTGACCCTGTCTCATCTACCAACAATTGGAGCGACGCAGAATCATGACATGCCGGCGGAACACGGCGATTTACCTGCTCCATCCACTGAGCAGGTGCCGAATATGCCCAGACGCACGCACACTCTGTCGCCTCGTCTTGGTGACCTACGGGCCACGCCGTCTGGTGTGGTGGTGAAGCCCGCTCAAGGACTATGCCACACCGATGTGAGTTGTATTGTATCATGGTCCGTACGCATCGACCCTGACAACAATTGCACAGCTGGAGCGGACGATTGTCGAGACTGCTGATCTCCCCCCCACGGTAACGGGTACTTGGCCCCAGAGCCCACGTAAAAGCGCGGGTGATGATGCCCCAAGTTCGCCGATGCGGGATCTTGACGTCCGTTACACGCCGTTTGACGAGTCAACCGAGAGTGGAGAAGAGCATGACGCTTTCCGCCATTCCGAGACGGTAAGGCCGCAAGTTAGCACTCACCGTGGTGCACATGGCTAATTTGAAGTCCAGATGGATATAGAGTTTGCTGGTTCGGAGCTCTATGCGTCCTCAGCGGGCGATATGCCTTCAGATGGCGAGTCGCTCACGAATCCGGGTCGGACGACCCCATTGGAGAGTTCCATGAAGGCAAGTTCTATATACATACTACGTACCGACCAGCGCTAATTACAAGGCACATAGGATTGGTCCCCCGTACCTGATAGACCCTCGAGTTGTGTTAGCGACTCGTCAGTACATGATCTGCATCCCGAGGAGCTTGCAACCCCAGGGCGCGCGGTGAACGCAACGCTGCCTGTACGAGCATCTGAATCTGCCGCGTCTGTCACAACGAGCGTCGACGTCCGTATGTCTCCAGCGACAGCAAGTCGTTTGTGCCCATCGCCTGATCCTCGGTTTTCCGAGTCACCGCTTCAGCCCGACTTTGACCAGTACGTCGAACTACATTCCTAGATCAACGACTGATAAAGCTCACCGGCGCACTTCAGCGCCGATACGTCGTGCGGCTCCTCCTTTGAGGTTCTCAATCCGTCCTCTTCGTTACGGCCCGGTGATATCCAAGGACCGACTCATGATTCTGCCATTGGGCGTGTATCTCCGCGCACACCAAAGAGCGAGCTTCGTCGGCCGATCCTAACACCACGTGCTCTGGAAAAGATGTCTATCCTCGCTCAAGTGCCGCCGTCTGCGATCACCATGCCTACTCCCCCTAGTGGACCGTTCACCTTTGTGGCGCCTGCTACTACGACTACCTCTTGGGACCCTTCCGCAATAGCGCCCCTACCATCGAAAGCTGTTCTACGGGACTTGGCTGTTGGTGCTGATGACTTGCAGAGGAATAAGCCTCAACCGTCCGGAGGGCGTACCGTGGACGACCTCAGCAGCCATTTTAGCGCACTAGCGCGACAGCGTGGGCGCAACGTAGACCGTAACGTTGCTAGCAGCGGGCCGTCTTCAGCATATGCGAATAGTCATATCAATGCCGCCGCCGTATCGTCGTTCGGAGTGCACGCCGGCACGAACAGTACAGACGGTGAGAGGACTTCATCGTCGTCCCGGGGGAAGCAAGGTGGCACACCGATGGAAGAAGAGGGCGCTCGCGCACGTAGCGGCCGGTTTATCTCGCATCTTGGAGAGTGTGTCAATGTCTATGGAGGAACCGGCGGGACGGGCTCTTCAAACTTCGGGCACAGCGGTATCAGCATGGGAACTTCTGCGTCGGGAGGGGCTGGAGGCTCCGCGCCATCCACTACTGGTCACCGACTGTATCAACAAAATCCCCACCCAGGTGGGGAAATGATTGTTGAGCTAGGCACTACATGTTGTTCATATACAAAGGAGGGCTATTGTAGTGTATTATTCCGTTGTGGACTCAGCTGCCTGAATTACAATGAATTACAAGCTCACCACGCTAGCATTTACAATGGAAGCCCGTGTAAATCGCCCAACTGGGATATACAACACTGCCACCGCGCGTGGCTGTACGCGCCCGCGCTTGCTGCTGCCTATCAACACCAATCCCACCGCCTATGACAACGATCCCGCCGGTACAATCACAATCCTTCCGCCGTCCTTCTACAACGGCCCCTCCTGTTCCCATCGCATTACAACCACCCTGCCCTATCGCTTGTGGTGCGTACAATACCTCGACCTCCTCGTTACAATTGTAACTCACCTCCGTCGCTCCTGGATCGGTAGTAAGCCCAACGCTTACAACTCACCCACCTTCCCCTGACCCACCCACTTACAGCACTTCCCGCCTCTCATTGATACCTTTGATACGCGCGAACGTGGTATCCCGCTCAATACACACGGGATCTCCGAGTCGCCCGAGTCGTTACGGTTGCAAGCGCCAGTCTCCAGACGCTTACAACCCCACCACCTACTCCTCGTGCGACGAGCGCCCCCGTGCGCCACCTTCCTTGTGGGTCCGTTGTACGTCACGTTCTGCGTACAAAACACTGACAACTTCCTCACCTGCTCGTATAGCGCCTGCATCCTCGTACAACGCGTCCGCCTTTCTCACACAACAGGCCCGCCCGTGGTCATACAACGGCACCTCGTCCCGTGCCCCTCCGTACGACCCGCGCCCTTCGTACAACCCGTCCGCGTCGCTCCGTACAGCACGCCCGCGCCATTCATACAACACGCCCGCGTCCCTCTGTACAACACGC
>JAPEVG010000792.1:0-10037 GCA_029747595.1 Trametes cubensis
CGTCTGATCCAGACGATGACTACACTGAGCCCCCTCCCCGATGCGGATCACAGTCCAGCGGCGATTCTCTCACTTTGTTGCGCTGCACACGGCGCTGACGCGGCTCCTCCCCGGTATCGCGCTCCCACCACTGCCGGAGAAGCAGTACGCCGGACGCTTCAGTAACGACTTCGTGGAAGCGCGGAGGGGCGACCTCGAGCGGTACATTAACCGTGTCGCGCGGCATCCCGTCGCGCGATACGCCGAGGTGCTGACGTTCTTCCTTGGATGTGAGAGCGATGCGGTGGGTGTTACGTACCGGGGTCATCGGTTAGTTATGGGCTTAACGGCGAGTCGTGATCGTAGGACTGGAAGCGGCAACTGCCGTACTACCTCTCCCTACCACCGAAGGGCCCTTCATTCTATGCAAATGTATACCACCCTGCGTTCAACGTCGATGCGGAGGAGGCCTCTGAAGCTGTCGACCGCTTTGTCAACCACACGCGGGCCGTCGGAAAGGGCGTACAGAGCCTCCGGAACATTTTTGGGCAAGTGCGCGAGGCGCGCGTCGGTCAGTTCCATTCGTCATATCATGGGCTTCAAGATGGTGGCTAACCGCTACTGATAGAGATGTCAAAGGCGGAGAGATTGTTATCGTATTCGATACTATCTCTGATCACAGCAAAGCCGTTAGCGTCGGCGCCTACAACCGGGATCAACGAAGATGACGAGGAGCAAGGCAATAGTACCACACACGGCCATGTCAACAAAGACGGAGCATGGTGTTGGCGGGAGAACTGCGAAAGTGAGCGCCCCTGGAGATTGGGCACTATCAGCCCACTTGTAACAGTGGCTCCAGTACTGACCAACGTCCCTAGGTTGCCTGAAGCTAACGAAAGCGATGCAGAAGACATCAGAGACGCTGCAGATCGTTGCGGATCTTTACGATGATCATGTATGTCTAGCAACGTCTATTCACGTCACTCCTTGCTAGACATTTCTGTCATTAGGCCCGCAGAACACAGCTAGCTACGCACGAAGCTTTCAAAGGCGTCGCCCACCCGTCTACTCTATATGCAGTACGTATATCAAATGAGTCACTATCGTCTGCGGCGGCTCATTCGGCTGCGTCGACCACAGCCCGTTGTAGACACGCACAAGTCAACATTGTCAAGATATAATGATTCGATACGCGACGGCGCTGTGAGTCTATATTACGGCACTTTTGTATCGCCGTCTTACCCATCCTTTGACTATGTATGAAGGAGGACGAGGACATGGCAGCAAGATGTGAGACGGTGCTCAACATCACCATGGCGGAGATGGATACGTACCACACGCAGAAGGTGGAAGACTTCCAGGAATTGGCGAAGGAGCATCTCGACGGAGAGATTGAGTTCTATGAACAGGTGCGAAGCTTGTCAGCGACCCCTCGCTCTGATTCCGGCAGATTAACACCGGAGGGGCGCACGCAGGTCTTGGCGCGACTTCGGACCGCCCGCAGAGCATTTGACACACCGCAGTACGACGAGCTCGCTCAAAGCCCGCGACAGCCGTCGATATATGAGCGTGACTTGGAGCACCCGCGTCTGAACCCTCCACCGCTTGCACAGCCGTGCCCGCACGTCTTCGACTCGGCACCGATGCGGCCGGTCAGTGTAGCGATACAAGAAGGCGTTGGGATGCTCCTGGGAGGTGTCGCCTCTCCTGCGCGAGGTAGCGTCTTTGGCAAGTTTTGGTGACGCCGAAGCGGTCGGCGTGATCTCATTCACGATTGTTGACGACGGATTGAGAACAACGACACTGTATTGTGAGGAACGTTCAATATACCCTATCTTCCAACATGACTAGTGCTGCGAACTGCGGCAATATATCCTGTCGCAAGTGGCTGCGCTGGAGTGTGGCCGAACGTAAGTTGTTTCCCCGCCCATGCGTATGTTGCTGACTCAGGGACATATGTTGAATCCAGGACCCTGGCCATCTGTGCGGCTCGGGACTCACGGTGATGATTGGCAGACGTCTGATTAGCGGAGCTACAGACAGTTGACGGCGTGCTAGCCTACGGTGTTAGTATCGACGCATCCGCCGAGCTCTAATACTGAGCGCGAGGGAGGAGGTTATAAGACTAGGGCCCTCACTTCTAACCCATGCAACCCACTGCCTCCTCATCCTATACTGAGATGTCAGCCAACTTACTATCAGAAGCAACTATAGAGGCTTATGTTGAGCAGGTGTGCGTATATGCTAGCATTGTTCCACGGCTCGTCCTTCATACTCACAATGTTCACAGGGTGATCGCGAATTACATCCACGTCTCGGCTACTGGTAAGCAGCGACATTTTCTGTCTCAACAAGTCAAGTGCACTCTAATCACAGGGCTGTTGAACTTAGTGGTGCTTGTATATGATACGCTCGTGACCCTCGACCGGGAGATCACCCAAGTCTGGAAGGGCGGTTCCGTTTGGTTCGCAGTGCTATATTGTGCCAATCGCTACTGTGCCATCGCCAACCGTGTTATGGTGATTTTGGAGCGTGTCCAATGGAAAGGCCAGACAATCCAGGTATGCTTCTGCCTGATGGCTACTTGGATCCTGCTGACAGATGTGCCTGTAGAGGTGTGTGTACATCGCAACCGCCCAAAATCGCTGCCAGATAGAGTTAAGAACTGACACGCGATCTTTCGGTGCCTATAGCTGTGACATAGCGTCATGGCTGGATACTATTTTACTCGTGATTACTTGGTTGGCGATCGCGAGTAAGAGTGCCGTCGCTTGCATCTATGGCTGGCTAACAGATTATACCTCAGCATTCTCTGCGTTGCGAGTGTACGCGTTAAGTGGAAAACGTCTATGGTCACTTCTCGTTGTCTTGTGCTTCGGCTTGGTATTGCCGGTAGCGGACTTGGTGAGACGGCGTCTCAGGATGCTGGGATCTGTGTCTCGGACACTCAATGCAGAACCGCTTGTTCGTAGTACCAACAGACCACAAGCTCGCCATTCATCCTGCCGCCGCCGTTAGCAGGATGTAATGGCACTAGCAATATGTCTCTCAACGCTTATCGATTGTGAGAGGGTTTCTTGGTACTAGTTGAACTATGTATATCTAACGTAGCAATCCCTTCCTACAGATGTGAGCACTGCCATCGCCCCTCGGTGCTTCACACTTCGCCGCTTCTGCACTGCTGACTGGGGTTCACCTAGTGGCGTCAGGTGCAAGAGCCTCATCCATCGTGTCGGATCTCATCGTTTTGCTGGTGACATTGCGTCAGACGTACCGCATTTACCGAGTTAGCAACCGGGACAATGGCCCTACCCTCAGTCGCGTACTCTTCGAAGACGGTAATTATGCCTTCAGTCACATCGCCAGACACCGTGTTTACGTTCATACACACAGGCTCGTTATACTTTGTGTATGTGGCTTCTAGCAGAACAGCAATGGGACGATGCCTGACCTGGCTGATAGCGTTCTTTTTCTCTTCAACCTCTGCGATATAGTTATTCTACAAATCGCGGTGCGCTTCGTGCAAATGTTCAGTGCACTAGACCAGCTAAAGATTGTTGTAGGTCAACGGCGCAATTGCCGATTTCGTGACTATGTTGGTAGTCCCTCTTGCATTCACTATAGATTGTAATAAACTCAATATTCGTGCAGATTGAGCGTGATCCTCGTTGCGAGGTTCTTGCTGCGTCTTCGTGAAGTCGGGACAGGCAGTGGAGATCCAGGTCTTCAGCTATCCTCTGTTGGAATAAATCCGTCGCGCTCAGGATTGGTAGAGAGTTTGGGTCAATCATTGGTATTCATCAACGAGTTTGCAGCAGACTAGATCGGTACGTGAGGTGTCATTCTGGAAAGCCCATGTTGATGCTCACACTCCTGTAGCATCGGTATACGATACATTTGCGACTAAGCACGGCCAAGAGTCTACTCCGAAGATGCAAAGCAGTAGATTGTACCATCAAGAGTTAGATATGTATTCAACAGCCAGACAGATCCAATGTAACAAGTTTTCCATGTATCGTTCCGAAGACGACGATGTCTGCACACGTATCCATGTTCCCTCGCCATGCCGTCGCGCCGTCGCGGAAGTGCCTAAACGCCGGAGGAACCCAGCATATACGTCGTAGCTGTGGGACTGCACGCCATAACCACCCGTCTAGAAGGAAATACGTGTGGCCCGAGGATGGCGACGTGAACCTGTCAGCATGCATCGGCCACAGTGGCCGTTCGAGGTGTGTGTAGCTTGCATCAGAGACGATTGCTCGCTCATCCTCCGAGAAGGAAACGTGCTCCACCGGTTTTCCATCCCCAACATCGAAGTCGTGGATGATGACATTCGCAGGGCCCGCCTGAGACGTCGTGCTTGCTGTGTTGTTGAGAGAGATGAGTGCGGTCAGGTCATAGAGGAAGATTCGGCCATCTTGAGATCCTGAGAGCGCGCGCGTACAGTCATGAGAGAAGGCGAGCGACGCAACCGTGCTTCCGTGGTTTTCTAACCACAAAACATGACCGGCAATATCGTGCAGTCGCAGAGTGGGGTATCCGTACGTCTCTTCCCAAGCTCCGCGAACTAGTCCTGCAACGCGCGTAGGCCTACGGGACGGCGCCACAGAGAAGCCGCCTGTCTGCGGTAGTTCCGGCTGAATGAAGTCGAGAGTACCCGAGAGAATCCAGCGAGAACCGGAGGACATTGCCATGGTATAGACCGGACCGCTGCCCTGATATAGAACTTCCGAGTCGGCAGTAGACCCGGACTTGCCACCTTCAATTGTCCAGAGGCGAATTGTCCCATCGTCTGAGCAGGACACCACGCGCTGCTCGTCGTCGGTGAAGAGGGCGACCCAAACGCTTCCGGTATGCCCTTGAAACGTCTTGGCGCGCTTGCCCGCCCGCACCTCCCACACAATTGCAACGTGGTCACTATCTCCTGTGGACACAAGGAACTTGCCGGTACGAGACCACGCCACGGATGTGATAAGTTGCCTCTGGCCCGTGAGCACCTTCAATCGCGTCCCCGTAGCAGCGTCCCATATGCGGACTGTCCCATCCCATGCCGCAGTTGCGATGAGAGACCCATCTGGAGAACATGAGAGTGCTCGGACCGTCGCGGTATGATGATCGGATGTGGTCGTAGACGTTCCTGTAGATGGTTGCCATATCCTTCTGTCCCCCGTCAGAGAACCAAACAGCCTCCTGCTCTCCTTCGGTCGCTGCTGCTGAAGAGCCATACCATTGCACTCCCAGATACGGACGGAATTGCCGCATTCTCCTGTGACGATATGCGTACCGTCTGGGGAGAATCGTACCGAAAGAACCTGGTCAGCATGACCCAGTAGCGTTTGAAGGTGGCTTCCGCTGGCGACGTCCCAGAGACACAGATCATGGTCCCAAGATCCAGAGGCTAGAATCTGGTCATCGGGAGAGAAGTCGACTGACCACACCCAGTGTCTGTGATGCCGAAGGGTACGAAGCTGCTCTCCGGTTGCCTTACTCCACAGCACAATGTTGTTATCGTCGCATCCGCACGCAACGATCTGATTGTTCTTGGAGACAGCAACAGACATGACTCGAGCTGGATGGACGAGGGTACGGATGCATCGCTTGCTTGTCATGCTCCACATCTTGCTCGTTTTATCGTGGCCTGCAGATAAGAGGTCTCCATCAGGAGCGAAGATCACTTGGTCGACCTCAGCTTGGTGGTCGGTGAAGACGGTAGCCNGTCTNGGGGGGAGGCAACGGGCCAGAGGATGACTTGTCGATCGTAGGATCCTGAAGCAGCGTACTTTCCGTCGGGTGACCAAGCGACTGAGCGGACGTCGTGTGTGTGCCTTGTCCAAGTCTCCAAGCACTTTCCCGTCGTCGCATCCCACAACTTGACAGTCAAGTCGTCTGAGCTCGAAAGAAGCTCCTTCCCAGTTGGGGAGAACGCCACGCAGCAGACGCGAGCAGCATGTCCCTCGAGTACGTGAAGTTGGGCCCCGGTGCGTGCATCCCATAACTTGATTGTGGCGTCTTCAGAGCACGAGACGATGCGTTGCCCGTTCGGGGAGTAAGCGACAGCCTGAACTCGCCTGGCGTGCGCCTCGATCGACACCGTATTGGGGCTCCAAGTCTTCTCCATCCCACTTCGTAGTTTGACGGTGTTCGGCGTTTGAGAGATGTAGCATTGATGGAGAAGGCATTGTGTGGGACTGAAGGGAATGGCGCAGTTATAGACTTGAAAACATGACGCGCTGATAGCGGGATAAGCGGAGAGCACAAGCCGTTCACAGTCGTAAAGGAAAGTAGGCACATCTGTGGGCGGAATGGGCAATTTCTGGAGATTGACATAAATTATGAGCTTCGGCTCTCGCAATATATGTCTGTGCTATCTCACCTGGAGGCTTTCCCGTGCGGATCGGAGGGCCTGAATGGCTTCGTCGGCACAACCCATCAAACTGAGCGCTTCTAACCAGTGCAACAAGTGGGTCCTACAAAAACCGTCTAGTGCATCGAGAATCTCCTGGTCGGGGTCCGCAAGGCAAAGATGATAAGACCAGTACTTGCAAGCGTACTTTAGGTTCGAGGGAATATACTTCGCAATCCTTTCGTTCAAGCCAGGAACCTCGACGTTAAGAAGGGCTTCATCGTGGATCCGGCAGATGTCTCGCTGAAGCAAGAGCAAGGTTTGGAGACAATGCTTGGTAATGACGGTGTGCTGGATCGGAGGATTGACCCGGAAGTCTGACTCGACACAGCGTGACGAATCCGTGATGAAGTCGGCGAAGGAGCGATGAATAACGCGAATCACCTCTTCGTCAGTTGGAGGAACGATGATGATAGAGTGCGTCTGCCGCAACGTTCGTCGAACAGTACCCGATGGAAGGTGAAGTAACGCCTCGAGGGCTCCCGGACAGAGCTGTTCCTGAGCAAGTGCGATGGTGCCGAGAATGATCTTGATGTTGGCACGAAGGGGCCTATCAACTTTGGGAAATGCGGTCCTGAGGACTTGTGTGTACAAGGCATCGAGTTGGTTGTACGGGGAGATAGGAAATATAGGGACAGATGAGGGATTGGGCGGATTGAGTAGGAGGCCCAGCTGCCGTTCGGGGTCATTGGCCTGCTGGTCTCCGATGAACTTTACGGCTGTGGCAGCGAAGATGAAGAGTTCGCTTGCAAGCTCTACGAGCGCGCCTACTTGTTGTTCCGAAGGCCACCGTCCATCGATGTAGTAGTGCTCCTTGATGAACGACAGTCGATTGCGGAGGAACAGAGAGATGTCTCGCTTTGTTTGTTCCATTGGAACCATACTGAGGGAGAATTGCTGGGTATTCTGGACCAGCTCGCGAAGCTGGAAACCGGAAGTCACCTGCTGGACCGGACGACTAGTGATGACGAATTTCAGAGGCGCAATCGCCGAGACGTAAGAAGAGAGCGCTCTGAGGATCACGGAGACCGCTTCATTGTCTTTGCATTCGTCCAAGGCATCTATGACAACCGCGCACTCTGGAAAGGGTTGATTTCCGGCTCCTTTGACCGCGCGGAGCGGCTCGACAATGAGTTTTTGCAGCTGGCGCGAGACGAGCGAACCATGGATGTCTGGATTTGCTTTCACGGCTTCAGAGACGTGGTCGCGGAAGGCACCACAGATCGACCCGAGCTGGTGAGCGATCGTCGGGAAGATGAGCTGGACGTTGCTTCGCTCGCCGTCACGCGCACAGAAGAAGCTTGCGCCGAGAAAGCCAACGTCCTCGCACCATTGGGCAATGGTCTGCGCAAGCGTCGATTTGCCAGTCCCAGCTAGTCCATTGATCCAGAAGACCGGAGTCTCCGGGCGTACAACACACAGAGGAGCGGGGAGTCCGGACAGCCTAGGGTCATTCGGCCTCAACCAAGAGTACACAGTAGCCAGCGCTTCCAGCCTCGTATCAGTCTCGCATTGCGAACGGCCACTGCGATGGTAGTCGAATGCCGCTTGTATGGTGTAGCGCAAGCCGGGAGTCGCTGCCGAACCGAATCAGGGAGCAGCTCTCACGATGATGAGAAAGACTTACGATCGCTTCTCAGCTACCATGAGACAGATATCAGGCCATCGATCGAAGGTAGGATGTGGGGCGATTGAGGAGCTCACCTGGTTTATCTGGTCGCTGACGCCCCCAATTTGATCGCTTATACCGTCAAACCTCTCCTCCATGTTGTCAAAGCCTTGGCGGATGACAATGTGCAGTTCCTAGATAATCCGAGATTGATCAGGTGGTGCGAGGATATAGAAGTAGTACCAGAATTCACTACTCACGTCTACGGCGAGCTCAATGGAAATGGTTCCTTGGACCTAGTAGGAGAGAGATTAGGCTTTATATCTGCGACGGACTTTCAAAGACCCACGGTCAGACACTGGATGAGCCAAGAAAGGGATCTCATGCACTCTTCGATGCGGTCTGCGGTGTCGTCGGCGTTTAATACCTGTGCTGGAAGCGCCTGGGCTTCGAGCTTCTGTACTTCTCGAGCAATCGCTTGCACCCTCCTGCACGGCGATTGTAGGTCAGATGTTGCTCGAGCTTGCATCAAGGGGTCGCTACCCACAGGTCAAAATCCGTCAAGCGTTCCTTGAGAGGCTGCGGGCAGGAATCGTAGGTGGAGGGTAGAGTTGCGATCATCTTGTTTAGTTTATGGACATATCCAATAAGTGTCTCGATATCATCCTTGTTAGCGGAAGCTTGCTGCGTAATCCAATCGGTCAGGCCGTGAGGGATGCGAAGGTATGCTCATGTCCATGTTCACGCACCTGGAATACCTCCGCGATCACGAGCAGACCACCCGCCGCAGACTGCAAAGGAGGGAAGAAAGGTGTGGCCTCCTTGGTCACTCTCAACGCGATCATCAACCCATTCACAGCCATGTTCTTCGCGTTCTGCCACCCGCTAGGGTCTTGCGGCTTTTCTTCCTCTGGTTTCGTCTGGGCACCTCCATTCGTCTTCTCTGTGCCGCCTTGTGCCTGGGTTTGAGTCGCGGTCCGTCGCCTGCACGTCAGCTTAGGCCAAGGCGCGCAACACGAGGGCATGGCTGGACGCGTATGTGTGGGTAGGGACAGTAGCAATCGACGGAGAGTGAGCGTGCACGCACGGCCTCGAACGACGGTACAGCACGTTGTTCGATATGCAGGCAGCCTACGACAAGAAGCTGAGAAGAACAGGAACGTGCTGGAGCGTCATGAACGGCATTATTACCGGAGCACGCACCGGCGGTAGCAATGTGGAATGCATATACTGCCTGGCTGGGTCATTGTTGAGGAGACGCTGACGTTCAAAAGCCGGCTGGCTTTGACAGTCATTCGCGCGAGGACACGCTACCGACCAGCAAGCTCCAAACCTTGCTGGTAGTGAGCGCTAGAGAGGCAACGTTGACTCGAGTAGCAGTAGACGCATTGGCAGTCGTCACACCAACGTTGAGCTCTTGTAGCTAGGTTTCGTACGCAGTCGCAGTCGCCTGATGGATACTACCTGCATGCATTAACCACCCGTCTAACATATATCTATACATAAGTTCCCCAGAGACCAAGACCGAGACTAGTAGCAAGCAAAGACAGCATCGAGAGGAGTGGCCGGACCAGCAATGTATAACGCGAGAGCTTCAAGGGTTCCACATGCGGCTGCGCACGAAGCCGAGGAGCTCCGCGTCCGACATGGTGCGAAGATCAATCGAGCGGTCCACACCCTGCAAAAAAGTACGCGCGAACGTCAGCTCCCTCCCTCATGGCAGGCCACCGCAGTCAACGCCAGGACGTACCGCTTTCTGCGCCGCGCGGATGACGCTGAGCGCGATTTGCGCCGAGATCTCGCGGATGCGCTCGACGCGAGGGTAGAGCAGGTCCTGTGCACGCTCGTCTTGCGTGAGCGAGTCCGCGAGACCGAGCGAGGACGCCTCGACCATGGAGTCTGTGACCCTGGATGCGCGAGAGAGGATGGCGCCCAGTCCGAGACCCGGGAAGATGTACATGTTGTTGCCTGGAATTAGTCGCTTTAGGGTGATGCTGACAGTACTGATTGGAAGCGCGACTCACCTGGCCAGGGTACAAAACACGG